>CM059784.1:39653823-39696323 GCA_030435695.1 Brachymystax lenok tsinlingensis
GTAGATAGTAGAACAGTAGGAACATCAAAGCCAGTAGATAGTAGAACAGTAGGAACATCAGCCAGTAGATAGTAGAACAGTACATCAGCCAGTAGATAGTAGAACAGTAGGAACATCAGCCAGTAGATAGTAGAACAGTAGGAACATCAGCCAGTAGATAGTAGAACAGTAGGAACACTCAGCCAGTAGATAGTAGAACAGTAGGAACATCAGCCAGTAGATAGTAGAACAGTAGGAACATCAGCCAGTAGATAGTAGAACATCAGCCAGTAGATAGTAGAACATCAGCCAGTAGATAGTAGAACAGTAGGAACACTCAGCCAGTAGATAGTAGAACAGTAGGAACATCAGCCAGTAGATAGTAGAGACAGAAGTAACATCAGCCAGTAGATGGTAGAACAGTAGGGAACATCAGCCAGTAGATAGTAGAACATCCAGCCAGTAGATAGTAGAAACAGTAGGAACATCAGCCAGTAGATAGTAGAACAGTAGGAACATCAGCCAGTAGATAGTAGAACAGTAGGAACATCAGCCAGTAGATAGTAGAACAGTAGGAACATCAGCCAGTAGATAGTAGAACGAGTAGGAACATCAGCCAGTAGATAGTAGAACAGTAGGACCACTCAGCCAGTAGATAGTAGAACAGTAGTAACATCAGCCAGTAGATAGTAGAACAGAAGTAACATCAGCCAGTAGATAGTAGAACAGTAGGAACATCAGCCAGTAGATAGTAGAACATCAGCCAGTAGATAGTAGAACAGTAGGAACATCAGCCAGTAGATAGTAGAACAGTAGGAACACTCAGCCAGTAGATAGTAGAACAGTAGGAACACCAGCCAGTAGATAGTAGAACAGTAGGAACATCAGCCAGTAGATAGTAGAACAGTATGAACATCAGCTAGTAGATAGTAGAACAGTAGGAACATCAGCCAGTAGATAGTAGAACAGTAGTAACATCAGCCAGTAGATAGTAGAACAGTAGTAACATCAGCCAGTAGATAGTAGAGACATCAGCCAGTAGATAGTAGAACATCAGCCAGTAGATAGTAGAACAGTAGGAACATCAGCCAGTAGATAGTAGAACAGTAGGAACACTCAGCCAGTAGATAGTAGAACAGTAGGAACATCAGCCAGTAGATAGTAGAACATCAGCCAGTAGATAGTAGAACATCAGCCAGTAGATAGTAGAACAGTAGGAACATCAGCCAGTAGATAGTAGAGACATCAGCCAGTAGATAGTAGAACAGTAGGAACATCAGCCAGTAGATAGTAGAACAGTAGGAACATCAGCCAGTAGATAGTAGAACATCAGCCAGTAGATAGTAGAACATCAGCCAGTGAATGTAGTAGAACAGTAGGAACATCAGCCAGTAGATGGTAGAACAGTAGGAACATCAGCCAGTAGATAGTAGAACAGTATAACATCAGCCAGTAGATAGTAGAACAGTACTAACATCAGCCAGTAGATAGTAGAACAGTAGGAACATCAGCCAGTAGATAGTAGAACATCAGCCAGTAGATAGTAGAACAGTAGGAACATCAGCCAGTAGATAGTAGAACATTAGCCAGTAGATAGTAGAACAGTAGGAACATCAGCCAGTAGATAGTAGAACAGTAGGAACATCAGCCAGTAGATAGTAGAACATCAGCCAGTAGATAGTAGAACATCAGCCAGTAGATAGTAGAAACAGTAGGAACATCAGCCAGTAGATAGTAGAACAGTAGGAACATCAGCCAGTAGATAGTAGAACAGTATAACATCAGCCAGTAGATAGTAGAACAGTACTAACATCAGCCAGTAGATAGTAGAACAGTAGGAACATCAGCCAGTAGATAGTAGAACAGTAGTAACATCAGCCAGTAGATAGTAGAACAGTTGGAACATCAGCCAGTAGATAGTAGAACAGTAGGAACATCAGCCAGTAGATAGTAGAACAGTAGGAACATCAGCCAGTAGATAGTAGAACAGTAGGAACATCAGCCAGTAGATAGTAGAACAGTAGGAACATCAGCCAGTAGATAGTAGAACTTCAGCCAGTAGATGGTAGAACATCAGCCAGTAGACAGTAGAACATCAGCCAGTAGATAGTAGAACAGTAGGAACATCAGCCAGTAGATAGTAGAACAGTAGGAACATCAGCCAGTAGATAGTAGAACATCAGCCAGTAGATAGTAGAACATCAGCCAGTAGATAGTAGAACATCAGCCAGTAGATGGTAGAACATCAGCCAGTAGATAGTAGAACAGTAGGAACATCAGCCAGTAGATAGTAGAACAGTAGGAACATCAGCCAGTAGATAGTAGAACAGTAGGAACATCAGCCAGTAGATAGTAGAACAGAAGTAACATCAGCCAGTAGATGGTAGAACAGTAGGAACATCAGCCAGTAGATAGTAGAACATCAGCCAGTAGATAGTAGAACAGTAGGAACATCAGCCAGTAGATAGTAGAACAGTAGGAACATCAGCCAGTAGATAGTAGAACAGTAGAAACACCAGCCAGTAGATAGTAGAACAGTAGGAACATCAGCCAGTAGATAGTAGAACAGTATGAACATCAGCCAGTAGATAGTAGAACAGTAGGAACATCAGCCAGTAGATAGTAGAACAGTAGTAACATCAGCCAGTAGATAGTAGAACAGTAGGAACATCAGCCAGTAGACAGTAGAACATCAGCCAGTAGATAGTAGAACAGTAGGAACATCAGCCAGTAGATAGTAGAACAGTAGGAACATCAGCCAGTAGATAGTAGAACATCAGCAAGTAGATAGTAGAACAGTAGGAACATCAGCCAGTAGATAGTAGAACAGTAGGAACATCAGCCAGTAGATAGTAGAACAGTAGGAACATCAGCCAGTAGATAGTAGAACTTCAGCCAGTAGATAGTAGAACATCAGCCAGTAGACAGTAGAACATCAGCCAGTAGATAGTAGAACAGTAGGAACATCAGCCAGTAGATAGTAGAACAGTAGGAACATCAGCCAGTAGATAGTAGAACATCAGCCAGTAGATAGTAGAACATCAGCCAGTAGATAGTAGAACATCAGCCAGTAGATAGTAGAACATCAGCCAGTAGATAGTAGAACAGTAGGAACATCAGCCAGTAGATAGTAGAACAGTAGGAACATCAGCCAGTAGATAGTAGAACAGTAGGAACATCAGCCAGTAGATAGTAGAACAGAAGTAACATCAGCCAGTAGATGGTAGAACAGTAGGAACATCAGCCAGTAGATAGTAGAACATCAGCCAGTAGATAGTAGAACAGTAGGAACATCAGCCAGTAGATAGTAGAACAGTAGGAACATCAGCCAGTAGATAGTAGAACAGTAGAAACACCAGCCAGTAGATAGTAGAACAGTAGGAACATCAGCCAGTAGATAGTAGAACAGTATGAACATCAGCCAGTAGATAGTAGAACAGTAGGAACATCAGCCAGTAGATAGTAGAACAGTAGTAACATCAGCCAGTAGATAGTAGAACAGTAGGAACATCAGCCAGTAGACAGTAGAACATCAGCCAGTAGATAGTAGAACAGTAGGAACATCAGCCAGTAGATAGTAGAACAGTAGGAACATCAGCCAGTAGATAGTAGAACATCAGCAAGTAGATAGTAGAACAGTAGGAACATCAGCCAGTAGATAGTAGAACAGTAGGAACATCAGCCAGTAGATAGTAGAACAGTAGGAACATCAGCCAGTAGATAGTAGAACATCAGCCAGTAGATAGTAGAACATCAGCCAGTAGATAGTAGAACATCAGCCAGTAGATAGTAGAATAGTAGGAACATCAGCCAGTAGATAGTAGAACATCAGCCAGTAGATAGTAGAACAGTAGGAACATCAGCCAGTAGATAGTAGAACAGTAGGAACATCAGCCAGTAGATAGTAGAACAGTAGGAACATCAGCCAGTAGATAGTAGAACATCAGCCAGTAGATAGTAGAACAGTAGGAACATCAGCCAGTAGATAGTAGAACAGTAGGAACATCAGCCAGTAGATAGTAGAACAGTAGGAACATCAGCCAGTAGATAGTAGAACAGTAGGAACATCAGCCAGTAGATAGTAGAACAGTAGGAACATCAGCCAGTAGATAGTAGAACAGTATGAACATCAGCTAGTAGATAGTAGAACAGTAGGAACATCAGCCAGTAGATAGTAGAACAGTAGTAACATCAGCCAGTAGATAGTAGAACAGTAGTAACATCAGCCAGTAGATAGTAGAACATCAGCCAGTAGATAGTAGAACATCAGCCAGTAGATAGTAGAACAGTAGGAACATCAGCCAGTAGATAGTAGAACAGTAGGAACATCAGCCAGTAGATAGTAGAACAGTAGGAACATCAGCCAGTAGATAGTAGAACATCAGCCAGTAGATAGTAGAACATCAGCCAGTAGATAGTAGAACAGTAGGAACATCAGCCAGTAGATAGTAGAACATCCAGCCAGTAGATAGTAGAACAGTAGGAACATCAGCCAGTAGATAGTAGAACAGTAGGAACATCAGCCAGTAGATAGTAGAACATCAGCCAGTAGATAGTAGAACATCAGCCAGTAGATAGTAGAACAGTAGGAACATCAGCCAGTAGATAGTAGAACAGTAGGAACATCAGCCAGTAGATAGTAGAACAGTATAACATCAGCCAGTAGATAGTAGAACAGTACTAACATCAGCCAGTAGATAGTAGAACAGTAGGAACATCAGCCAGTAGATAGTAGAACATCAGCCAGTAGATAGTAGAACAGTAGGAACATCAGCCAGTAGATAGTAGAACATCAGCCAGTAGATAGTAGAACAGTAGGAACATCAGCCAGTAGATAGTAGAACAGTAGGAACATCAGCCAGTAGATAGTAGAACATCAGCCAGTAGATAGTAGAGACATCAGCCAGTAGATAGTAGAACAGTAGGAACATCAGCCAGTAGATAGTAGAGACAGTAGGAACATCAGCCAGTAGATAGTAGAACAGTATAACATCAGCCAGTAGATAGTAGAACAGTACTAACATCAGCCAGTAGATAGTAGAACAGTAGGAACATCAGCCAGTAGATAGTAGAACAGTAGTAACATCAGCCAGTAGATAGTAGAACAGTTGGAACATCAGCCAGTAGATAGTAGAACAGTAGGAACATCAGCCAGTAGATAGTAGAACAGTAGGAACATCAGCCAGTAGATAGTAGAACAGTAGGAACATCAGCCAGTAGATAGTAGAACAGTAGGAACATCAGCCAGTAGATAGTAGAACTTCAGCCAGTAGATAGTAGAACATCAGCCAGTAGACAGTAGAACATCAGCCAGTAGATAGTAGAACAGTAGGAACATCAGCCAGTAGATAGTAGAACAGTAGGAACATCAGCCAGTAGATAGTAGAACATCAGCCAGTAGATAGTAGAACATCAGCCAGTAGATAGTAGAACATCAGCCAGTAGATAGTAGAACATCAGCCAGTAGATAGTAGAACAGTAGGAACATCAGCCAGTAGATAGTAGAACAGTAGGAACATCAGCCAGTAGATAGTAGAACAGTAGGAACATCAGCCAGTAGATAGTAGAACAGAAGTAACATCAGCCAGTAGATGGTAGAACAGTAGGAACATCAGCCAGTAGATAGTAGAACATCAGCCAGTAGATAGTAGAACAGTAGGAACATCAGCCAGTAGATAGTAGAACAGTAGGAACATCAGCCAGTAGATAGTAGAACAGTAGAAACACCAGCCAGTAGATAGTAGAACAGTAGGAACATCAGCCAGTAGATAGTAGAACAGTATGAACATCAGCCAGTAGATAGTAGAACAGTAGGAACATCAGCCAGTAGATAGTAGAACAGTAGTAACATCAGCCAGTAGATAGTAGAACAGTAGGAACATCAGCCAGTAGACAGTAGAACATCAGCCAGTAGATAGTAGAACAGTAGGAACATCAGCCAGTAGATAGTAGAACAGTAGGAACATCAGCCAGTAGATAGTAGAACATCAGCAAGTAGATAGATAGTAGAACAGTAGGAACATCAGCCAGTAGATAGTAGAACAGTAGGAACATCAGCCAGTAGATAGTAGAACAGTAGGAACATCAGCCAGTAGATAGTAGAACTTCAGCCAGTAGATAGTAGAACATCAGCCAGTAGACAGTAGAACATCAGCCAGTAGATAGTAGAACAGTAGGAACATCAGCCAGTAGATAGTAGAACAGTAGGAACATCAGCCAGTAGATAGTAGAACATCAGCCAGTAGATAGTAGAACATCAGCCAGTAGATAGTAGAACATCAGCCAGTAGATAGTAGAACATCAGCCAGTAGATAGTAGAACAGTAGGAACATCAGCCAGTAGATAGTAGAACAGTAGGAACATCAGCCAGTAGATAGTAGAACAGTAGGAACATCAGCCAGTAGATAGTAGAACAGAAGTAACATCAGCCAGTAGATGGTAGAACAGTAGGAACATCAGCCAGTAGATAGTAGAACATCAGCCAGTAGATAGTAGAACAGTAGGAACATCAGCCAGTAGATAGTAGAACAGTAGGAACATCAGCCAGTAGATAGTAGAACAGTAGAAACACCAGCCAGTAGATAGTAGAACAGTAGGAACATCAGCCAGTAGATAGTAGAACAGTATGAACATCAGCCAGTAGATAGTAGAACAGTAGGAACATCAGCCAGTAGATAGTAGAACAGTAGTAACATCAGCCAGTAGATAGTAGAACAGTAGGAACATCAGCCAGTGAACAGTAGAACATCAGCCAGTAGATAGTAGAACAGTAGGAACATCAGCCAGTAGATAGTAGAACAGTAGGAACATCAGCCAGTAGATAGTAGAACATCAGCAAGTAGATAGTAGAACAGTAGGAACATCAGCCAGTAGATAGTAGAACAGTAGGAACATCAGCCAGTAGATAGTAGAACAGTAGGAACATCAGCCAGTAGATAGTAGAACATCAGCCAGTAGATAGTAGAACATCAGCCAGTAGATAGTAGAACATCAGCCAGTAGATAGTAGAATAGTAGGAACATCAGCCAGTAGATAGTAGAACATCAGCCAGTAGATAGTAGAACAGTAGGAACATCAGCCAGTAGATGAGTAGAACAGTAGGAACATCAGCCAGTAGATAGTAGAACAGTAGGAACATCAGCCAGTAGATAGTAGAACATCAGCCAGTAGATAGTAGAACAGTAGGAACATCAGCCAGTAGATAGTAGAACAGTAGGAACATCAGCCAGTAGATAGTAGAACAGTAGGAACATCAGCCAGTAGATAGTAGAACAGTAGGAACATCAGCCAGTAGATAGTAGAACAGTAGGAACATCAGCCAGTAGATAGTAGAATAGTAGGGACATCAGCCAGTAGATAGTAGAACAGTAGGAACATCAGCCAGTAGATAGTAGAACTTCAGCCAGTAGATAGTAGAACATCAGCCAGTAGACAGTATAACATCAGCCAGTAGATAGTAGAACATCAGCCAGTAGATAGTAGAACAGTAGGAACATCAGCCAGTAGATAGTAGAACAGTAGGAACATCAGCCAGTAGATAGTAGAACATCAGCCAGTAGATAGTAGAACATCAGCCAGTAGATAGTAGAACAGTAGGAACATCAGCCAGTAGATAGTAGAACAGTAGGAACATCAGCCAGTAGATAGTAGAACAGTATAACATCAGCCTGTAGATAGTAGAACAGTAGGAACATCAGCCAGTAGATAGTAGAACAGTAGGAACATCAGCCAGTAGATAGTAGAACAGTAGGAACATCAGCCAGTAGATAGTAGAATAGTAGGAACATCAGCCAGTAGATAGTAGAACAGTAGGAACATCAGCCAGTAGATAGTAGAACTTCAGCCAGTAGATAGTAGAACATCAGCCAGTAGATAGTAGAACATCAGCCAGTAGATAGTAGAATAGTAGGAACATCAGCCAGTAGATAGTAGAACAGTAGGAACATCAGCCAGTAGATAGTAGAACAGTAGGACCATCAGCCAGTAGATAGTAGAACAGTAGTAACATCAGCCAGTAGATAGTAGAACAGAAGTAACATCAGCCAGTAGATAGTAGAACAGTAGGAACATCAGCCAGTAGATAGTAGAACATCAGCCAGTAGATAGTAGAACAGTAGGAACATCAGCCAGTAGATAGTAGAACAGTAGGAACATCAGCCAGTAGATAGTAGAACAGTAGGAACACCAGCCAGTAGATAGTAGAACAGTAGGAACATCAGCCAGTAGATAGTAGAACAGTATGAACATCAGCTAGTAGATAGTAGAACAGTAGGAACATCAGCCAGTAGATAGTAGAACAGTAGTAACATCAGCCAGTAGATAGTAGAACAGTAGTAACATCAGCCAGTAGATAGTAGAACATCAGCCAGTAGATAGTAGAACATCAGCCAGTAGATAGTAGAACAGTAGGAACATCAGCCAGTAGATAGTAGAACAGTAGGAACATCAGCCAGTAGATAGTAGAACAGTAGGAACATCAGCCAGTAGATAGTAGAGACATCAGCCAGTAGATAGTAGAACATCAGCCAGTAGATAGTAGAACAGTAGGAACATCAGCCAGTAGATAGTAGAACATCAGCCAGTAGATAGTAGAACAGTAGGAACATCAGCCAGTAGATAGTAGAACAGTAGGAACATCAGCCAGTAGATAGTAGAACATCAGCCAGTAGATAGTAGAACATCAGCCAGTAGATAGTAGAACAGTAGGAACATCAGCCAGTAGATAGTAGAACAGTAGGAACATCAGCCAGTAGATAGTAGAACAGTATAACATCAGCCAGTAGATAGTAGAACAGTACTAACATCAGCCAGTAGATAGTAGAACAGTAGGAACATCAGCCAGTAGATAGTAGAACATCAGCCAGTAGATAGTAGAACAGTAGGAACATCAGCCAGTAGATAGTAGAACATTAGCCAGTAGATAGTAGAGACAGTAGGAACATCAGCCAGTAGATAGTAGAACAGTAGGAACATCAGCCAGTAGATAGTAGAACATCAGCCAGTAGATAGTAGAACATCAGCCAGTAGATAGTAGAACAGTAGGAACATCAGCCAGTAGATAGTAGAACAGTAGGAACATCAGCCAGTAGATAGTAGAACAGTATAACATCAGCCAGTAGATAGTAGAACAGTACTAACATCAGCCAGTAGATAGTAGAACAGTAGGAACATCAGCCAGTAGATAGTAGAACAGTAGTAACATCAGCCAGTAGATAGTAGAACAGTTGGAACATCAGCCAGTAGATAGTAGAACAGTAGGAACATCAGCCAGTAGATAGTAGAACAGTAGGAACATCAGCCAGTAGATAGTAGAACAGTAGGAACATCAGCCAGTAGATAGTAGAACAGTAGGAACATCAGCCAGTAGATAGTAGAACTTCCAGCCAGTAGATAGTAGAACATCAGCCAGTAGACAGTAGAACATCAGCCAGTAGATAGTAGAACAGTAGGAACATCAGCCAGTAGATAGTAGAACAGTAGGAACATCAGCCAGTAGATAGTAGAACATCAGCCAGTAGATAGTAGAACATCAGCCAGTAGATAGTAGAACATCAGCCAGTAGATAGTAGAACATCAGCCAGTAGATAGTAGAACAGTAGGAACATCAGCCAGTAGATAGTAGAACAGTAGGAACATCAGCCAGTAGATAGTAGAACAGTAGGAACATCAGCCAGTAGATAGTAGAACAGAAGTAACATCAGCCAGTAGATGGTAGAACAGTAGGAACATCAGCCAGTAGATAGTAGAGACATCAGCCAGTAGATAGTAGAACAGTAGGAACATCAGCCAGTAGATAGTAGAACAGTAGGAACATCAGCCAGTAGATAGTAGAACAGTAGAAACACCAGCCAGTAGATAGTAGAACAGTAGGAACATCAGCCAGTAGATAGTAGAACAGTATGAACATCAGCCAGTAGATAGTAGAACAGTAGGAACATCAGCCAGTAGATAGTAGAACAGTAGTAACATCAGCCAGTAGATAGTAGAACAGTAGGAACATCAGCCAGTAGACAGTAGAACATCAGCCAGTAGATAGTAGAACAGTAGGAACATCAGCCAGTAGATAGTAGAACAGTAGGAACATCAGCCAGTAGATAGTAGAACATCAGCAAGTAGATAGTAGAACAGTAGGAACATCAGCCAGTAGATAGTAGAACAGTAGGAACATCAGCCAGTAGATAGTAGAACAGTAGGAACATCAGCCAGTAGATAGTAGAACTTCAGCCAGTAGATAGTAGAACATCAGCCAGTAGACAGTAGAACATCAGCCAGTAGATAGTAGAACAGTAGGAACATCAGCCAGTAGATAGTAGAACAGTAGGAACATCAGCCAGTAGATAGTAGAACATCAGCCAGTAGATAGTAGAACATCAGCCAGTAGATAGTAGAACATCAGCCAGTAGATAGTAGAACATCAGCCAGTAGATAGTAGAACAGTAGGAACATCAGCCAGTAGATAGTAGAACAGTAGGAACATCAGCCAGTAGATAGTAGAACAGTAGGAACACTCAGCCAGTAGATAGTAGAACAGAAGTAACATCAGCCAGTAGATGGTAGAACAGTAGGAACATCAGCCAGTAGATAGTAGAACATCAGCCAGTAGATAGTAGAACAGTAGGAACATCAGCCAGTAGATAGTAGAACAGTAGGAACATCAGCCAGTAGATAGTAGAACAGTAGAAACACCAGCCAGTAGATAGTAGAACAGTAGGAACATCAGCCAGTAGATAGTAGAACAGTATGAACATCAGCCAGTAGATAGTAGAACAGTAGGAACATCAGCCAGTAGATAGTAGAACAGTAGTAACATCAGCCAGTAGATAGTAGAACAGTAGGAACATCAGCCAGTAGACAGTAGAACATCAGCCAGTAGATAGTAGAACAGTAGGAACATCAGCCAGTAGATAGTAGAACAGTAGGAACATCAGCCAGTAGATAGTAGAACATCAGCAAGTAGATAGTAGAACAGTAGGAACATCAGCCAGTAGATAGTAGAACAGTAGGAACATCAGCCAGTAGATAGTAGAACAGTAGGAACATCAGCCAGTAGATAGTAGAACATCAGCCAGTAGATAGTAGAACATCAGCCAGTAGATAGTAGAACATCAGCCAGTAGATAGTAGAATAGTAGGAACATCAGCCAGTAGATAGTAGAACATCAGCCAGTAGATAGTAGAACAGTAGGAACATCAGCCAGTAGATAGTAGAACAGTAGGAACATCAGCCAGTAGATAGTAGAACAGTAGGAACATCAGCCAGTAGATAGTAGAACATCAGCCAGTAGATAGTAGAACAGTAGGAACATCAGCCAGTAGATAGTAGAACAGTAGGAACATCAGCCAGTAGATAGTAGAACAGTAGGAACATCAGCCAGTAGATAGTAGAACAGTAGGAACATCAGCCAGTAGATAGTAGAACAGTAGGAACATCAGCCAGTAGATGGTAGAACAGTATGAACATCAGCTAGTAGATAGTAGAACAGTAGGAACATCAGCCAGTAGATAGTAGAACAGTAGTAACATCAGCCAGTAGATAGTAGAACAGTAGTAACATCAGCCAGTAGATAGTAGAACATCAGCCAGTAGATAGTAGAACATCAGCCAGTAGATAGTAGAACAGTAGGAACATCAGCCAGTAGATAGTAGAACAGTAGGAACATCAGCCAGTAGATAGTAGAACAGTAGGAACATCAGCCAGTAGATAGTAGAACATCAGCCAGTAGATAGTAGAACATCAGCCAGTAGATAGTAGAACAGTAGGAACATCAGCCAGTAGATAGTAGAACATCAGCCAGTAGATAGTAGAACAGTAGGAACATCAGCCAGTAGATAGTAGAACAGTAGGAACATCAGCCAGTAGATAGTAGAACATCAGCCAGTAGATAGTAGAACATCAGCCAGTAGATAGTAGAACAGTAGGAACATCAGCCAGTAGATAGTAGAACAGTAGGAACATCAGCCAGTAGATAGTAGAACAGTATAACATCAGCCAGTAGATAGTAGAACAGTACTAACATCAGCCAGTAGATAGTAGAACAGTAGGAACATCAGCCAGTAGATAGTAGAACATCAGCCAGTAGATAGTAGAACAGTAGGAACATCAGCCAGTAGATAGTAGAGACATCAGCCAGTAGATAGTAGAACAGTAGGAACATCAGCCAGTAGATAGTAGAACAGTAGGAACATCAACCAGTAGATAGTAGAACATCAGCCAGTAGATAGTAGAGACATCAGCCAGTAGATAGTAGAACAGTAGGAACATCAGCCAGTAGATAGTAGAACAGTAGGAACATCAGCCAGTAGATAGTAGAACAGTATAACATCAGCCAGTAGATAGTAGAACAGTACTAACATCAGCCAGTAGATAGTAGAACAGTAGGAACATCAGCCAGTAGATAGTAGAACAGTAGTAACATCAGCCAGTAGATAGTAGAACAGTTGGAACATCAGCCAGTAGATAGTAGAACAGTAGGAACATCAGCCAGTAGATAGTAGAACAGTAGGAACATCAGCCAGTAGATAGTAGAACAGTAGGAACATCAGCCAGTAGATAGTAGAACAGTAGGAACATCAGCCAGTAGATAGTAGAACTTCAGCCAGTAGATAGTAGAACATCAGCCAGTAGACAGTAGAACATCAGCCAGTAGATAGTAGAACAGTAGGAACATCAGCCAGTAGATAGTAGAACAGTAGGAACATCAGCCAGTAGATAGTAGAACATCAGCCAGTAGATAGTAGAACATCAGCCAGTAGATAGTAGAACATCAGCCAGTAGATAGTAGAACATCAGCCAGTAGATAGTAGAACAGTAGGAACATCAGCCAGTAGATAGTAGAACAGTAGGAACATCAGCCAGTAGATAGTAGAACAGTAGGAACATCAGCCAGTAGATAGTAGAACAGAGTAACATCAGCCAGTAGATGGTAGAACAGTAGGAACATCAGCCAGTAGATAGTAGAACATCAGCCAGTAGATAGTAGAACAGTAGGAACATCAGCCAGTAGATAGTAGAACAGTAGGAACATCAGCCAGTAGATAGTAGAACAGTAGAAACACCAGCCAGTAGATAGTAGAACAGTAGGAACATCAGCCAGTAGATAGTAGAACAGTATGAACATCAGCCAGTAGATAGTAGAACAGTAGGAACATCAGCCAGTAGATAGTAGAACATCAGCCAGTAGATAGTAGAACAGTAGGAACATCAGCCAGTAGATAGTAGAACATCAGCCAGTAGATAGTAGAACAGTAGGAACATCAGCCAGTAGATAGTAGAACAGTAGGAACATCAACCAGTAGATAGTAGAACATCAGCCAGTAGATAGTAGAACATCAGCCAGTAGATAGTAGAACAGTAGGAACATCAGCCAGTAGATAGTAGAACAGTAGGAACATCAGCCAGTAGATAGTAGAACAGTATAACATCAGCCAGTAGATAGTAGAACAGTACTAACATCAGCCAGTAGATAGTAGAACAGTAGGAACATCAGCCAGTAGATAGTAGAACAGTAGTAACATCAGCCAGTAGATAGTAGAACAGTTGGAACATCAGCCAGTAGATAGTAGAACAGTAGGAACATCAGCCAGTAGATAGTAGAACAGTAGGAACATCAGCCAGTAGATAGTAGAACAGTAGGAACATCAGCCAGTAGATAGTAGAACAGTAGGAACATCAGCCAGTAGATAGTAGAACTTCAGCCAGTAGATAGTAGAACATCAGCCAGTAGACAGTAGAACATCAGCCAGTAGATAGTAGAACAGTAGGAACATCAGCCAGTAGATAGTAGAACAGTAGGAACATCAGCCAGTAGATAGTAGAGACATCAGCCAGTAGATAGTAGAACATCAGCCAGTAGATAGTAGAACATCAGCCAGTAGATAGTAGAACATCAGCCAGTAGATAGTAGAACAGTAGGAACATCAGCCAGTAGATAGTAGAACAGTAGGAACATCAGCCAGTAGATAGTAGAACAGTAGGAACATCAGCCAGTAGATAGTAGAACAGAAGTAACATCAGCCAGTAGATGGTAGAACAGTAGGAACATCAGCCAGTAGATAGTAGAACATCAGCCAGTGAATGTAGTAGAACAGTAGGAACATCAGCCAGTAGATAGTAGAACAGTAGGAACATCAGCCAGTAGATAGTAGAACAGTAGAAACACCAGCCAGTAGATAGTAGAACAGTAGGAACATCAGCCAGTAGATAGTAGAACAGTATGAACATCAGCCAGTAGATAGTAGAACAGTAGGAACATCAGCCAGTAGATAGTAGAACAGTAGTAACATCAGCCAGTAGATAGTAGAACAGTAGGAACATCAGCCAGTAGACAGTAGAACATCAGCCAGTAGATAGTAGAACAGTAGGAACATCAGCCAGTAGATAGTAGAACAGTAGGAACATCAGCCAGTAGATAGTAGAACATCATCAGCAAGTAGATAGTAGAACAGTAGGAACATCAGCCAGTAGATAGTAGAACAGTAGGAACATCAGCCAGTAGATAGTAGAACAGTAGGAACATCAGCCAGTAGATAGTAGAACTTCAGCCAGTAGATAGTAGAACATCAGCCAGTAGACAGTAGAACATCAGCCAGTAGATAGTAGAACAGTAGGAACATCAGCCAGTAGATAGTAGAACAGTAGGAACATCAGCCAGTAGATAGTAGAGACATCAGCCAGTAGATAGTAGAACATCAGCCAGTAGATAGTAGAACATCAGCCAGTAGATAGTAGAACATCAGCCAGTAGATAGTAGAACAGTAGGAACATCAGCCAGTAGATAGTAGAACAGTAGGAACATCAGCCAGTAGATAGTAGAACATCAGTAGATAGTAGAACATCAGCCAGTAGATAGTAGAACAGTAGGAACATCAGCCAGTAGATAGTAGAACAGAAGTAACATCAGCCAGTAGATGGTAGAACAGTAGGAACATCAGCCAGTAGATAGTAGAACATCAGCCAGTAGATAGTAGAACAGTAGGAACATCAGCCAGTAGATAGTAGAACAGTAGGAACATCAGCCAGTAGATAGTAGAACAGTAGAAACACCAGCCAGTAGATAGTAGAACAGTAGGAACATCAGCCAGTAGATAGTAGAACAGTATGAACATCAGCCAGTAGATAGTAGAACAGTAGGAACATCAGCCAGTAGATAGTAGAACAGTAGTAACATCAGCCAGTAGATAGTAGAACAGTAGGAACATCAGCCAGTAGACAGTAGAACATCAGCCAGTAGATAGTAGAACAGTAGGAACATCAGCCAGTAGATAGTAGAACAGTAGGAACATCAGCCAGTAGATAGTAGAACATCAGCAAGTAGATAGTAGAACAGTAGGAACATCAGCCAGTAGATAGTAGAACAGTAGGAACATCAGCCAGTAGATAGTAGAACAGTAGGAACATCAGCCAGTAGATAGTAGAACATCAGCCAGTAGATAGTAGAACATCAGCCAGTAGATAGTAGAACATCAGCCAGTAGATAGTAGAATAGTAGGAACATCAGCCAGTAGATAGTAGAACATCAGCCAGTAGATAGTAGAACAGTAGGAACATCAGCCAGTAGATAGTAGAACAGTAGGAACATCAGCCAGTAGATAGTAGAACAGTAGGAACATCAGCCAGTAGATAGTAGAACATCAGCCAGTAGATAGTAGAACAGTAGGAACATCAGCCAGTAGATAGTAGAACAGTAGGAACATCAGCCAGTAGATAGTAGAACAGTAGGAACATCAGCCAGTAGATAGTAGAACAGTAGGAACATCAGCCAGTAGATAGTAGAACAGTAGGAACATCAGCCAGTAGATAGTAGAATAGTAGGGACATCAGCCAGTAGATAGTAGAACAGTAGGAACATCAGCCAGTAGATAGTAGAACTTCAGCCAGTAGATAGTAGAACATCAGCCAGTAGACAGTATAACATCAGCCAGTAGATAGTAGAACATCAGCCAGTAGATAGTAGAACAGTAGGAACATCAGCCAGTAGATAGTAGAACAGTAGGAACATCAGCCAGTAGATAGTAGAACATCAGCCAGTAGATAGTAGAACATCAGCCAGTGAATGTAGTAGAACAGTAGGAACATCAGCCAGTAGATAGTAGAACAGTAGGAACATCAGCCAGTAGATAGTAGAACAGTATAACATCAGCCTGTAGATAGTAGAACAGTAGGAACATCAGCCAGTAGATAGTAGAACAGTAGGAACATCAGCCAGTAGATAGTAGAACAGTAGGAACATCAGCCAGTAGATAGTAGAATAGTAGGAACATCAGCCAGTAGATAGTAGAACAGTAGGAACATCAGCCAGTAGATAGTAGAACTTCAGCCAGTAGATAGTAGAACATCAGCCAGTAGATAGTAGAACATCAGCCAGTAGATAGTAGAATAGTAGGAACATCAGCCAGTAGATAGTAGAACAGTAGGAACATCAGCCAGTAGATAGTAGAACAGTAGGAACATCAGCCAGTAGATAGTAGAACATCAGCCAGTAGATAGTAGAACATCAGCCAGTAGATAGTAGAACATCAGCCAGTAGATAGTAGAATAGTAGGAACATCAGCCAGTAGATAGTAGAACATCAGCCAGTAGATAGTAGAATAGTAGGAACATCAGCCAGTAGCTAGTAGAACAGTAGGAACATCAGCCAGTAGATAGTAGAACAGTAGGAACATCAGCCAGTAGATAGTAGTAGAACATCAGCCAGTAGATAGTAGAACATCAGCCAGTAGATAGTAGAACATCAGCCTGTAGATAGTAGAATAGTAGGAACATCAGCCAGTAGATAGTAGAACATCAGCCAGTAGATAGTAGAACAGTAGGAACATCAGCCAGTAGATAGTAGAACAGTAGGAACATCAGCCAGTAGATAGTAGAACAGTAGGAACATCAGCCAGTAGATAGTAGAACAGTAGGACCATCAGCCAGTAGATAGTAGAACAGTAGTAACATCAGCCAGTAGATAGTAGAACAGAAGTAACATCAGCCAGTAGATAGTAGAACAGTAGGAACATCAGCCAGTAGATAGTAGAACATCAGCCAGTAGATAGTAGAACAGTAGGAACATCAGCCAGTAGATAGTAGAACAGTAGGAACATCAGCCAGTAGATAGTAGAACAGTAGGAACACCAGCCAGTAGATAGTAGAACAGTAGGAACATCAGCCAGTAGATAGTAGAACAGTATGAACATCAGCTAGTAGATAGTAGAACAGTAGGAACATCAGCCAGTAGATAGTAGAACAGTAGTAACATCAGCCAGTAGATAGTAGAACAGTAGTAACATCAGCCAGTAGATAGTAGAACATCAGCCAGTAGATAGTAGAACATCAGCCAGTAGATAGTAGAACAGTAGGAACATCAGCCAGTAGATAGTAGAACAGTAGGAACATCAGCCAGTAGATAGTAGAACAGTAGGAACATCAGCCAGTAGATAGTAGAACATCAGCCAGTAGATAGTAGAACATCAGCCAGTAGATAGTAGAACAGTAGGAACATCAGCCAGTAGATAGTAGAACATCAGCCAGTAGATAGTAGAACAGTAGGAACATCAGCCAGTAGATAGTAGAACAGTAGGAACATCAGCCAGTAGATAGTAGAACATCAGCCAGTAGATAGTAGAACATCAGCCAGTAGATAGTAGAACAGTAGGAACATCAGCCAGTAGATAGTAGAACAGTAGGAACATCAGCCAGTAGATAGTAGAACAGTATAACATCAGCCAGTAGATAGTAGAACAGTACTAACATCAGCCAGTAGATAGTAGAACAGTAGGAACATCAGCCAGTAGATAGTAGAACATCAGCCAGTAGATAGTAGAACAGTAGGAACATCAGCCAGTAGATAGTAGAACATCAGCCAGTAGATAGTAGAACAGTAGGAACATCAGCCAGTAGATAGTAGAACAGTAGGAACATCAGCCAGTAGATAGTAGAACATCAGCCAGTAGATAGTAGAACATCAGCCAGTAGATAGTAGAACAGTAGGAACATCAGCCAGTAGATAGTGAGTAGAACAGTAGGAACATCAGCCAGTAGATAGTAGAACAGTATAACATCAGCCAGTAGATAGTAGAACAGTACTAACATCAGCCAGTAGATAGTAGAACAGTAGGAACATCAGCCAGTAGATAGTAGAACAGTAGTAACATCAGCCAGTAGATAGTAGAACAGTTGGAACATCAGCCAGTAGATAGTAGAACAGTAGGAACATCAGCCAGTAGATAGTAGAACAGTAGGAACATCAGCCAGTAGATAGTAGAACAGTAGGAACATCAGCCAGTAGATAGTAGAACAGTAGGAACATCAGCCAGTAGATAGTAGAACTTCAGCCAGTAGATAGTAGAACATCAGCCAGTAGACAGTAGAACATCAGCCAGTAGATAGTAGAACAGTAGGAACATCAGCCAGTAGATAGTAGAACAGTAGGAACATCAGCCAGTAGATAGTAGAACATCAGCCAGTAGATAGTAGAACATCAGCCAGTAGATAGTAGAACATCAGCCAGTAGATAGTAGAACATCAGCCAGTAGATAGTAGAACAGTAGGAACATCAGCCAGTAGATAGTAGAACAGTAGGAACATCAGCCAGTAGATAGTAGAACAGTAGGAACATCAGCCAGTAGATAGTAGAACAGAAGTAACATCAGCCAGTAGATGGTAGAACAGTAGGAACATCAGCCAGTAGATAGTAGAACATCAGCCAGTAGATAGTAGAACAGTAGGAACATCAGCCAGTAGATAGTAGTAGAACAGTAGGAACATCAGCCAGTAGATAGTAGAACAGTAGAAACACCAGCCAGTAGATAGTAGAACAGTAGGAACATCAGCCAGTAGATAGTAGAACAGTATGAACATCAGCCAGTAGATAGTAGAACAGTAGGAACATCAGCCAGTAGATAGTAGAACAGTAGTAACATCAGCCAGTAGATAGTAGAACAGTAGGAACATCAGCCAGTAGACAGTAGAACATCAGCCAGTAGATAGTAGAACAGTAGGAACATCAGCCAGTAGATAGTAGAACAGTAGGAACATCAGCCAGTAGATAGTAGAACATCAGCAAGTAGATAGTAGAACAGTAGGAACATCAGCCAGTAGATAGTAGAACAGTAGGAACATCAGCCAGTAGATAGTAGAACAGTAGGAACATCAGCCAGTAGATAGTAGAACTTCAGCCAGTAGATAGTAGAACATCAGCCAGTAGACAGTAGAACATCAGCCAGTAGATAGTAGAACAGTAGGAACATCAGCCAGTAGATAGTAGAACAGTAGGAACATCAGCCAGTAGATAGTAGAACATCAGCCAGTAGATAGTAGAACATCAGCCAGTAGATAGTAGAACATCAGCCAGTAGATAGTAGAATAGTAGGAACATCAGCCAGTAGATAGTAGAACAGTAGGAACATCAGCCAGTAGATAGTAGAACAGTAGGAACATCAGCCAGTAGATAGTAGAACATCAGCCAGTAGATAGTAGAACATCAGCCAGTAGATAGTAGAACATCAGCCAGTAGATAGTAGAATAGTAGGAACATCAGCCAGTAGATAGTAGAACATCAGCCAGTAGATAGTAGAATAGTAGGAACATCAGCCAGTAGCTAGTAGAACAGTAGGAACATCAGCCAGTAGATAGTAGAACAGTAGGAACATCAGCCAGTAGATAGTAGAACATCAGCCAGTAGATAGTAGAACATCAGCCAGTAGATAGTAGAACATCAGCCTGTAGATAGTAGAATAGTAGGAACATCAGCCAGTAGATAGTAGAACATCAGCCAGTAGATAGTAGAACAGTAGGAACATCAGCCAGTAGATAGTAGAACAGTAGGAACATCAGCCAGTAGATAGTAGAACAGTAGGAACATCAGCCAGTAGATAGTAGAACAGTAGGACCATCAGCCAGTAGATAGTAGAACAGTAGTAACATCAGCCAGTAGATAGTAGAACAGAAGTAACATCAGCCAGTAGATAGTAGAACAGTAGGAACATCAGCCAGTAGATAGTAGAACATCAGCCAGTAGATAGTAGAACAGTAGGAACATCAGCCAGTAGATAGTAGAACAGTAGGAACATCAGCCAGTAGATAGTAGAACAGTAGGAACACCAGCCAGTAGATAGTAGAACAGTAGGAACATCAGCCAGTAGATAGTAGAACAGTATGAACATCAGCTAGTAGATAGTAGAACAGTAGGAACATCAGCCAGTAGATAGTAGAACAGTAGTAACATCAGCCAGTAGATAGTAGAACAGTAGTAACATCAGCCAGTAGATAGTAGAACATCAGCCAGTAGATAGTAGAACATCAGCCAGTAGATAGTAGAACAGTAGGAACATCAGCCAGTAGATAGTAGAACAGTAGGAACATCAGCCAGTAGATAGTAGAACAGTAGGAACATCAGCCAGTAGATAGTAGAACATCAGCCAGTAGATAGTAGAACATCAGCCAGTAGATAGTAGAACAGTAGGAACATCAGCCAGTAGATAGTAGAACATCAGCCAGTAGATAGTAGAACAGTAGGAACATCAGCCAGTAGATAGTAGAACAGTAGGAACATCAGCCAGTAGATAGTAGAACATCAGCCAGTAGATAGTAGAACATCAGCCAGTAGATAGTAGAACAGTAGGAACATCAGCCAGTAGATAGTAGAACAGTAGGAACATCAGCCAGTAGATAGTAGAACAGTAGGAACATCAGCCAGTAGATAGTAGAACATCAGCCAGTAGATAGTAGAACATCAGCCAGTAGATAGTAGAACATCAGCCAGTAGATAGTAGAATAGTAGGAACATCAGCCAGTAGATAGTAGAACATCAGCCAGTAGATAGTAGAATAGTAGGAACATCAGCCAGTAGCTAGTAGAACAGTAGGAACATCAGCCAGTAGATAGTAGAACAGTAGGAACATCAGCCAGTAGATAGTAGAACATCAGCCAGTAGATAGTAGAACATCAGCCAGTAGATAGTAGAACATCAGCCTGTAGATAGTAGAATAGTAGGAACATCAGCCAGTAGATAGTAGAACATCAGCCAGTAGATAGTAGAACAGTAGGAACATCAGCCAGTAGATAGTAGAACAGTAGGAACATCAGCCAGTAGATAGTAGAACAGTAGGAACATCAGCCAGTAGATAGTAGAACAGTAGGACCATCAGCCAGTAGATAGTAGAACAGTAGTAACATCAGCCAGTAGATAGTAGAACAGAAGTAACATCAGCCAGTAGATAGTAGAACAGTAGGAACATCAGCCAGTAGATAGTAGAACATCAGCCAGTAGATAGTAGAACAGTAGGAACATCAGCCAGTAGATAGTAGAACAGTAGGAACATCAGCCAGTAGATAGTAGAACAGTAGGAACACCAGCCAGTAGATAGTAGAACAGTAGGAACATCAGCCAGTAGATAGTAGAACAGTATGAACATCAGCTAGTAGATAGTAGAACAGTAGGAACATCAGCCAGTAGATAGTAGAACAGTAGTAACATCAGCCAGTAGATAGTAGAACAGTAGTAACATCAGCCAGTAGATAGTAGAACATCAGCCAGTAGATAGTAGAACATCAGCCAGTAGATAGTAGAACAGTAGGAACATCAGCCAGTAGATAGTAGAACAGTAGGAACATCAGCCAGTAGATAGTAGAACAGTAGGAACATCAGCCAGTAGATAGTAGAACATCAGCCAGTAGATAGTAGAACATCAGCCAGTAGATAGTAGAACAGTAGGAACATCAGCCAGTAGATAGTAGAACATCAGCCAGTAGATAGTAGAACAGTAGGAACATCAGCCAGTAGATAGTAGAACAGTAGGAACATCAGCCAGTAGATAGTAGAACATCAGCCAGTAGATAGTAGAACATCAGCCAGTAGATAGTAGAACAGTAGGAACATCAGCCAGTAGATAGTAGAACAGTAGGAACATCAGCCAGTAGATAGTAGAACAGTATAACATCAGCCAGTAGATAGTAGAACAGTACTAACATCAGCCAGTAGATAGTAGAACAGTAGGAACATCAGCCAGTAGATAGTAGAACATCAGCCAGTAGATAGTAGAACAGTAGGAACATCAGCCAGTAGATAGTAGAACATCAGCCAGTAGATAGTAGAACAGTAGGAACATCAGCCAGTAGATAGTAGAACAGTAGGAACATCAGCCAGTAGATAGTAGAACATCAGCCAGTAGATAGTAGAACATCAGCCAGTAGATAGTAGAACAGTAGGAACATCAGCCAGTAGATAGTAGAACAGTAGGAACATCAGCCAGTAGATAGTAGAACAGTATAACATCAGCCAGTAGATAGTAGAACAGTACTAACATCAGCCAGTAGATAGTAGAACAGTAGGAACATCAGCCAGTAGATAGTAGAACAGTAGTAACATCAGCCAGTAGATAGTAGAACAGTTGGAACATCAGCCAGTAGATAGTAGAACAGTAGGAACATCAGCCAGTAGATAGTAGAACAGTAGGAACATCAGCCAGTAGATAGTAGAACAGTAGGAACATCAGCCAGTAGATAGTAGAACAGTAGGAACATCAGCCAGTAGATAGTAGAACTTCAGCCAGTAGATAGTAGAACATCAGCCAGTAGACAGTAGAACATCAGCCAGTAGATAGTAGAACAGTAGGAACATCAGCCAGTAGATAGTAGAACAGTAGGAACATCAGCCAGTAGATAGTAGAACATCAGCCAGTAGATAGTAGAACATCAGCCAGTAGATAGTAGAACATCAGCCAGTAGATAGTAGAACATCAGCCAGTAGATAGTAGAACAGTAGGAACATCAGCCAGTAGATAGTAGAACAGTAGGAACATCAGCCAGTAGATAGTAGAACAGTAGGAACATCAGCCAGTAGATAGTAGAACAGAAGTAACATCAGCCAGTAGATGGTAGAACAGTAGGAACATCAGCCAGTAGATAGTAGAACATCAGCCAGTAGATAGTAGAACAGTAGGAACATCAGCCAGTAGATAGTAGAACAGTAGGAACATCAGCCAGTAGATAGTAGAACAGTAGAAACACCAGCCAGTAGATAGTAGAACAGTAGGAACATCAGCCAGTAGATAGTAGAACAGTATGAACATCAGCCAGTAGATAGTAGAACAGTAGGAACATCAGCCAGTAGATAGTAGAACAGTAGTAACATCAGCCAGTAGATAGTAGAACAGTAGGAACATCAGCCAGTAGACAGTAGAACATCAGCCAGTAGATAGTAGAACAGTAGGAACATCAGCCAGTAGATAGTAGAACAGTAGGAACATCAGCCAGTAGATAGTAGAACATCAGCAAGTAGATGAGTAGAACAGTAGGAACATCAGCCAGTAGATAGTAGAACAGTAGGAACATCAGCCAGTAGATAGTAGAACAGTAGGAACATCAGCCAGTAGATAGTAGAACTTCAGCCAGTAGATAGTAGAACATCAGCCAGTAGACAGTAGAACATCAGCCAGTAGATAGTAGAACAGTAGGAACATCAGCCAGTAGATAGTAGAACAGTAGGAACATCAGCCAGTAGATAGTAGAACATCAGCCAGTAGATAGTAGAACATCAGCCAGTAGATAGTAGAACATCAGCCAGTAGATAGTAGAATAGTAGGAACATCAGCCAGTAGATAGTAGAACAGTAGGAACATCAGCCAGTAGATAGTAGAACAGTAGGAACATCAGCCAGTAGATAGTAGAACATCAGCCAGTAGATAGTAGAACATCAGCCAGTAGATAGTAGAACATCAGCCAGTAGATAGTAGAATAGTAGGAACATCAGCCAGTAGATAGTAGAACATCAGCCAGTAGATAGTAGAATAGTAGGAACATCAGCCAGTAGCTAGTAGAACAGTAGGAACATCAGCCAGTAGATAGTAGAACAGTAGGAACATCAGCCAGTAGATAGTAGAACATCAGCCAGTAGATAGTAGAACATCAGCCAGTAGATAGTAGAACATCAGCCTGTAGATAGTAGAATAGTAGGAACATCAGCCAGTAGATAGTAGAACATCAGCCAGTAGATAGTAGAACAGTAGGAACATCAGCCAGTAGATAGTAGAACAGTAGGAACATCAGCCAGTAGATAGTAGAACAGTAGGAACATCAGCCAGTAGATAGTAGAACAGTAGGACCATCAGCCAGTAGATAGTAGAACAGTAGTAACATCAGCCAGTAGATAGTAGAACAGAAGTAACATCAGCCAGTAGATAGTAGAACAGTAGGAACATCAGCCAGTAGATAGTAGAACATCAGCCAGTAGATAGTAGAACAGTAGGAACATCAGCCAGTAGATAGTAGAACAGTAGGAACATCAGCCAGTAGATAGTAGAACAGTAGGAACACCAGCCAGTAGATAGTAGAACAGTAGGAACATCAGCCAGTAGATAGTAGAACAGTATGAACATCAGCTAGTAGATAGTAGAACAGTAGGAACATCAGCCAGTAGATAGTAGAACAGTAGTAACATCAGCCAGTAGATAGTAGAACAGTAGTAACATCAGCCAGTAGATAGTAGAACATCAGCCAGTAGATAGTAGAACATCAGCCAGTAGATAGTAGAACAGTAGGAACATCAGCCAGTAGATAGTAGAACAGTAGGAACATCAGCCAGTAGATAGTAGAACAGTAGGAACATCAGCCAGTAGATAGTAGAACATCAGCCAGTAGATAGTAGAACATCAGCCAGTAGATAGTAGAACAGTAGGAACATCAGCCAGTAGATAGTAGAACATCAGCCAGTAGATAGTAGAACAGTAGGAACATCAGCCAGTAGATAGTAGAACAGTAGGAACATCAGCCAGTAGATAGTAGAACATCAGCCAGTAGATAGTAGAACATCAGCCAGTAGATAGTAGAACAGTAGGAACATCAGCCAGTAGATAGTAGAACAGTAGGAACATCAGCCAGTAGATAGTAGAACAGTAGGAACATCAGCCAGTAGATAGTAGAACAGTATAACATCAGCCAGTAGATAGTAGAACAGTACTAACATCAGCCAGTAGATAGTAGAACAGTAGGAACATCAGCCAGTAGATAGTAGAACATCAGCCAGTAGATAGTAGAACAGTAGGAACATCAGCCAGTAGATAGTAGAACATCAGCCAGTAGATAGTAGAACAGTAGGAACATCAGCCAGTAGATAGTAGAACAGTAGGAACATCAGCCAGTAGATAGTAGAACATCAGCCAGTAGATAGTAGAACATCAGCCAGTAGATAGTAGAACAGTAGGAACATCAGCCAGTAGATAGTAGAACAGTAGGAACATCAGCCAGTAGATAGTAGAACAGTATAACATCAGCCAGTAGATAGTAGAACAGTACTAACATCAGCCAGTAGATAGTAGAACAGTAGGAACATCAGCCAGTAGATAGTAGAACAGTAGTAACATCAGCCAGTAGATAGTAGAACAGTTGGAACATCAGCCAGTAGATAGTAGAACAGTAGGAACATCAGCCAGTAGATAGTAGAACAGTAGGAACATCAGCCAGTAGATAGTAGAACAGTAGGAACATCAGCCAGTAGATAGTAGAACAGTAGGAACATCAGCCAGTAGATAGTAGAACTTCAGCCAGTAGATAGTAGAACATCAGCCAGTAGACAGTAGAACATCAGCCAGTAGATAGTAGAACAGTAGGAACATCAGCCAGTAGATAGTAGAACAGTAGGAACATCAGCCAGTAGATAGTAGAACATCAGCCAGTAGATAGTAGAACATCAGCCAGTAGATAGTAGAACATCAGCCAGTAGATAGTAGAACATCAGCCAGTAGATAGTAGAACAGTAGGAACATCAGCCAGTAGATAGTAGAACAGTAGGAACATCAGCCAGTAGATAGTAGAACAGTAGGAACATCAGCCAGTAGATAGTAGAACAGAAGTAACATCAGCCAGTAGATGGTAGGTAGAACAGTAGGAACATCAGCCAGTAGATAGTAGAACATCAGCCAGTAGATAGTAGAACAGTAGGAACATCAGCCAGTAGATAGTAGAACAGTAGGAACATCAGCCAGTAGATAGTAGAACAGTAGAAACACCAGCCAGTAGATAGTAGAACAGTAGGAACATCAGCCAGTAGATAGTAGAACAGTATGAACATCAGCCAGTAGATAGTAGAACAGTAGGAACATCAGCCAGTAGATAGTAGAACAGTAGTAACATCAGCCAGTAGATAGTAGAACAGTAGGAACATCAGCCAGTAGACAGTAGAACATCAGCCAGTAGATAGTAGAACAGTAGGAACATCAGCCAGTAGATAGTAGAACAGTAGGAACATCAGCCAGTAGATAGTAGAACATCAGCAAGTAGATAGTAGAACAGTAGGAACATCAGCCAGTAGATAGTAGAACATTAGGAACATCAGCCAGTAGATAGTAGAACAGTAGGAACATCAGCCAGTAGATAGTAGAACTTCAGCCAGTAGATAGTAGAACATCAGCCAGTAGACAGTAGAACATCAGCCAGTAGATAGTAGAACAGTAGGAACATCAGCCAGTAGATAGTAGAACAGTAGGAACATCAGCCAGTAGATAGTAGAACATCAGCCAGTAGATAGTAGAACATCAGCCAGTAGATAGTAGAACAGTAGGAACATCAGCCAGTAGATAGTAGAACAGTAGGAACATCAGCCAGTAGATAGTAGAACAGTAGAAACACCAGCCAGTAGATAGTAGAACAGTAGGAACATCAGCCAGTAGATAGTAGAACAGTATGAACATCAGCCAGTAGATAGTAGAACAGTAGGAACATCAGCCAGTAGATAGTAGAACAGTAGTAACATCAGCCAGTAGATAGTAGAACAGTAGGAACATCAGCCAGTAGACAGTAGAACATCAGCCAGTAGATAGTAGAACAGTAGGAACATCAGCCAGTAGATAGTAGAACAGTAGGAACATCAGCCAGTAGATAGTAGAACATCAGCAAGTAGATAGTAGAACAGTAGGAACATCAGCCAGTAGATAGTAGAACAGTAGGAACATCAGCCAGTAGATAGTAGAACAGTAGGAACATCAGCCAGTAGATAGTAGAACTTCAGCCAGTAGATAGTAGAACATCAGCCAGTAGACAGTAGAACATCAGCCAGTAGATAGTAGAACAGTAGGAACATCAGCCAGTAGATAGTAGAACAGTAGGAACATCAGCCAGTAGATAGTAGAACATCAGCCAGTAGATAGTAGAACATCAGCCAGTAGATAGTAGAACATCAGCCAGTAGATAGTAGAACATCAGCCAGTAGATAGTAGAACAGTAGGAACATCAGCCAGTAGATAGTAGAACAGTAGGAACATCAGCCAGTAGATAGTAGAACAGTAGGAACATCAGCCAGTAGATAGTAGAACAGAAGTAACATCAGCCAGTAGATGGTAGAACAGTAGGAACATCAGCCAGTAGATAGTAGAACATCAGCCAGTAGATAGTAGAACAGTAGGAACATCAGCCAGTAGATAGTAGAACAGTAGGAACATCAGCCAGTAGATAGTAGAACAGTAGAAACACCAGCCAGTAGATAGTAGAACAGTAGGAACATCAGCCAGTAGATAGTAGAACAGTATGAACATCAGCCAGTAGATAGTAGAACAGTAGGAACATCAGCCAGTAGATAGTAGAACAGTAGTAACATCAGCCAGTAGATAGTAGAACAGTAGGAACATCAGCCAGTAGACAGTAGAACATCAGCCAGTAGATAGTAGAACAGTAGGAACATCAGCCAGTAGATA
Source organism: Brachymystax lenok tsinlingensis (assembly GCA_030435695.1). Classification (NCBI taxonomy): domain Eukaryota; kingdom Metazoa; phylum Chordata; class Actinopteri; order Salmoniformes; family Salmonidae; genus Brachymystax; species Brachymystax lenok. Next base: position 39,681,468 of record CM059784.1, read on the forward strand.
GTAGAACAGTAGGAACATCAGCCAGTAGATAGTAGAACATCAGCAAGTAGATAGTAGAACAGTAGGAACATCAGCCAGTAGATAGTAGAACAGTAGGAACATCAGCCAGTAGATAGTAGAACAGTAGGAACATCAGCCAGTAGATAGTAGAACATCAGCCAGTAGATAGTAGAACATCAGCCAGTAGATGGTAGAACATCAGCCAGTAGATGGTAGAATAGTAGGAACATCAGCCAGTAGATAGTAGAACATCAGCCAGTAGATAGTAGAACAGTAGGAACATCAGCCAGTAGATAGTAGAACAGTAGGAACATCAGCCAGTAGATAGTAGAACAGTAGGAACATCAGCCAGTAGATAGTAGAACATCAGCCAGTAGATAGTAGAACAGTAGGAACATCAGCCAGTAGATAGTAGAACAGTAGGAACATCAGCCAGTAGATAGTAGAACAGTAGGAACATCAGCCAGTAGATAGTAGAACAGTAGGAACATCAGCCAGTAGATAGTAGAATAGTAGGGACATCAGCCAGTAGATAGTAGAACAGTAGGAACATCAGCCAGTAGATAGTAGAACTTCAGCCAGTGTAGATAGTAGAACATCAGCCAGTAGACAGTATAACATCAGCCAGTAGATAGTAGAACATCAGCCAGTAGATAGTAGAACAGTAGGAACATCAGCCAGTAGATAGTAGAACAGTAGGAACATCAGCCAGTAGATAGTAGAACATCGGCCAGTAGATAGTAGAACATCAGCCAGTAGATAGTAGAACAGTAGGAACATCAGCCAGTAGATAGTAGAACAGTAGGAACTTCAGCCAGTAGATAGTAGAACATCAGCCAGTAGACAGTAGAACATCAGCCAGTAGATAGTAGAACAGTAGGAACATCAGCCAGTAGATAGTAGAACAGTAGGAACATCAGCCAGTAGATAGTAGAACATCAGCCAGTAGATAGTAGAACATCAGCCAGTAGATAGTAGAACATCAGCCAGTAGATAGTAGAACATCAGCCAGTAGATAGTAGAACAGTAGGAACATCAGCCAGTAGATAGTAGAACAGTAGGAACATCAGCCAGTAGATAGTAGAACAGTAGGAACATCAGCCAGTAGATAGTAGAACAGAAGTAACATCAGCCAGTAGATGGTAGAACAGTAGGAACATCAGCCAGTAGATAGTAGAACATCAGCCAGTAGATAGTAGAACAGTAGGAACATCAGCCAGTAGATAGTAGAACAGTAGGAACATCAGCCAGTAGATAGTAGAACAGTAGAAACACCAGCCAGTAGATAGTAGAACAGTAGGAACATCAGCCAGTAGATAGTAGAACAGTATGAACATCAGCCAGTAGATAGTAGAACAGTAGGAACATCAGCCAGTAGATAGTAGAACAGTAGTAACATCAGCCAGTAGATAGTAGAACAGTAGGAACATCAGCCAGTAGACAGTAGAACATCAGCCAGTAGATAGTAGAACAGTAGGAACATCAGCCAGTAGATAGTAGAACAGTAGGAACATCAGCCAGTAGATAGTAGAACATCAGCAAGTAGATAGTAGAACAGTAGGAACATCAGCCAGTAGATAGTAGAACAGTAGGAACATCAGCCAGTAGATAGTAGAACAGTAGGAACATCAGCCAGTAGATAGTAGAACATCAGCCAGTAGATAGTAGAACATCAGCCAGTAGATAGTAGAACATCAGCCAGTAGATAGTAGAATAGTAGGAACATCAGCCAGTAGATAGTAGAACATCAGCCAGTAGATAGTAGAACAGTAGGAACATCAGCCAGTAGATAGTAGAACAGTAGGAACATCAGCCAGTAGATAGTAGAACAGTAGGAACATCAGCCAGTAGATAGTAGAACATCAGCCAGTAGATAGTAGAACAGTAGGAACATCAGCCAGTAGATAGTAGAACAGTAGGAACATCAGCCAGTAGATAGTAGAACAGTAGGAACATCAGCCAGTAGATAGTAGAACAGTAGGAACATCAGCCAGTAGATAGTAGAATAGTAGGGACATCAGCCAGTAGATAGTAGAACAGTAGGAACATCAGCCAGTAGATAGTAGAACTTCAGCCAGTAGATAGTAGAACATCAGCCAGTAGACAGTATAACATCAGCCAGTAGATAGTAGAACATCAGCCAGTAGATAGTAGAACAGTAGGAACATCAGCCAGTAGATAGTAGAACAGTAGGAACATCAGCCAGTAGATAGTAGAACATCGGCCAGTAGATAGTAGAACATCAGCCAGTAGATAGTAGAACAGTAGGAACATCAGCCAGTAGATAGTAGAACAGTAGGAACATCAGCCAGTAGATAGTAGAACAGTATAACATCAGCCTGTAGATAGTAGAACAGTAGGAACATCAGCCAGTAGATAGTAGAACAGTAGGAACATCAGCCAGTAGATAGTAGAACAGTAGGAACATCAGCCAGTAGATAGTAGAATAGTAGGAACATCAGCCAGTAGATAGTAGAACAGTAGGAACATCAGCCAGTAGATAGTAGAACTTCAGCCAGTAGATAGTAGAACATCAGCCAGTAGATAGTAGAACATCAGCCAGTAGATAGTAGAATAGTAGGAACATCAGCCAGTAGATAGTAGAACAGTAGGAACATCAGCCAGTAGATAGTAGAACAGTAGGAACATCAGCCAGTAGATAGTAGAACATCAGCCAGTAGATAGTAGAACATCAGCCAGTAGATAGTAGAACATCAGCCAGTAGATAGTAGAATAGTAGGAACATCAGCCAGTAGATAGTAGAACATCAGCCAGTAGATAGTAGAATAGTAGGAACATCAGCCAGTAGCTAGTAGAACAGTAGGAACATCAGCCAGTAGATAGTAGAACAGTAGGAACATCAGCCAGTAGATAGTAGAACATCAGCCAGTAGATAGTAGAACATCAGCCAGTAGATAGTAGAATAGTAGGAACATCAGCCAGTAGATAGTAGAACATCAGCCAGTAGATAGTAGAACAGTAGGAACATCAGCCAGTAGATAGTAGAACAGTAGGAACATCAGCCAGTAGATAGTAGAACAGTAGGAACATCAGCCAGTAGATAGTAGAACAGTAGGAACATCAGCCAGTAGATAGTAGAACATCAGCCAGTAGATAGTAGAACAGTAGGAACATCAGCCAGGAGATAGTAGAACAGTAGGAACATCAGCCAGTAGATAGTAGAACAGTAGGAACATCAGCCAGCAGATAGTAGAACAGTAGGAACATCAGCCAGTAGATAGTAGAACAGTAGGAACATCAGCCAGTAGATAGTAGAATAGTAGGGACATCAGCCAGTAGATAGTAGAACAGTAGGAACATCAGCCAGTAGATAGTAGAACATCAGCCACTAGACAGTAGAACATCAGCCAGTAGATAGTAGAACATCAGCCAGTAGATAGTAGAACATCAGCCAGTAGATAGTAGAACAGTAGGAACATCAGCCAGTAGATAGTAGAACAGTAGGAACATCAGCCAGTAGATAGTAGAACAGTAGGAACATCAGCCAGCAGATAGTAGAACAGTAGGAACATCAGCCAGTAGATAGTAGAACAGTAGGAACATCAGCCAGTAGATAGTAGAATAGTAGGGACATCAGCCAGTAGATAGTAGAACAGTAGGAACATCAGCCAGTAGATAGTAGAACTTCAGCCAGTAGATAGTAGAACATCAGCCAGTAGACAGTAGAACATCAGCCAGTAGATAGTAGAACATCAGCCAGTAGATAGTAGAACATCAGCCAGTAGATAGTAGAACAGTAGGAACATCAGCCAGTAGATAGTAGAACATCAGCCAGTAGATAGTAGAACATCAGCCAGTAGATAGTAGAACATCAGCCAGTAGATAGTAGAACATCAGCCAGTAGATAGTAGAATAGTAGGAACATCAGCCAGTAGATAGTAGAACATCAGCCAGTAGATAGTAGAACAGTAGGAACATCAGCCAGTAGATAGTAGAACAGTAGGAACATCAGCCAGTAGATAGTAGAACATCAGCCAGTAGATAGTAGAACAGTAGGAACATCAGCCAGTAGATAGTAGAACAGTAGGAACATCAGCCAGTAGATAGTAGAACAGTAGGAACATCAGCCAGCAGATAGTAGAACAGTAGGAACATCAGCCAGTAGATAGTAGAACAGTAGGAACATCAGCCAGTAGATAGTAGAATAGTAGGGACATCAGCCAGTAGATAGTAGAACAGTAGGAACATCAGCCAGTAGATAGTAGAACATCAGCCAGTAGACAGTAGAACATCAGCCAGTAGATAGTAGAACATCAGCCAGTAGATAGTAGAACATCAGCCAGTAGATAGTAGAACAGTAGGAACATCAGCCAGTAGATAGTAGAACAGTAGGAACATCAGCCAGTAGATAGTAGAACAGTAGGAACATCAGCCAGCAGATAGTAGAACAGTAGGAACATCAGCCAGTAGATAGTAGAACAGTAGGAACATCAGCCAGTAGATAGTAGAATAGTAGGGACATCAGCCAGTAGATAGTAGAACAGTAGGAACATCAGCCAGTAGATAGTAGAACTTCAGCCAGTAGATAGTAGAACATCAGCCAGTAGACAGTAGAACATCAGCCAGTAGATAGTAGAACATCAGCCAGTAGATAGTAGAACATCAGCCAGTAGATAGTAGAACATCAGCCAGTAGATAGTAGAACAGTAGGAACATCAGCCAGTAGATAGTAGAACATCAGCCAGTAGATAGTAGAACATCAGCCAGTAGATAGTAGAACAGTAGGAACATCAGCCAGTAGATAGTAGAACAGTAGGAACATCAGCCAGTAGATAGTAGAACAGTATAACATCAGCCTGTAGATAGTAGAACAGTAGGAACATCAGCCAGTAGATAGTAGAACAGTAGGAACATCAGCCAGTAGATAGTAGAACAGTAGGAACATCAGCCAGTAGATAGTAGAACAGTAGGAACATCAGCCAGTAGATAGTAGAACAGTAGGAACATCAGCCAGCAGATAGTAGAACAGTAGTAACATCAGCCAGTAGATAGTAGAACAGTAGGAACATCAGCCAGTAGATAGTAGAATAGTAGGGACATCAGCCAGTAGATAGTAGAACAGTAGGAACATCAGCCAGTAGATAGTAGAACTTCAGCCAGTAGATAGTAGAACATCAGCCAGTAGACAGTAGAACATCAGCCAGTAGATAGTAGAACATCAGCCAGTAGATAGTAGAACATCAGCCAGTAGATAGTAGAACAGTAGGAACATCAGCCAGTAGATAGTAGAACAGTAGGAACATCAGCCAGTAGATAGTAGAACATCAGCCAGTAGATAGTAGAACATCAGCCAGTAGATAGTAGAACAGTAGGAACATCAGCCAGTAGATAGTAGAACAGTATAACATCAGCCTGTAGATAGTAGAACAGTAGGAACATCAGCCAGTAGATAGTAGAACAGTAGGAACATCAGCCAGTAGATAGTAGAACAGTAGGAACATCAGCCAGTAGATAGTAGAATAGTAGGAACATCAGCCAGTAGATAGTAGAACAGTAGGAACATCAGCCAGTAGATAGTAGAACTTCAGCCAGTAGATAGTAGAACATCAGCCAGTAGATAGTAGAACATCAGCCAGTAGATAGTAGAATAGTAGGAACATCAGCCAGTAGATAGTAGAACAGTAGGAACATCAGCCAGTAGATAGTAGAACAGTATAACATCAGCCAGTAGATAGTAGAACAGTAGTAACATCAGCCAGTAGATAGTAAAACATCAGCCAGTAGATAGTAGAACAGTAGAACATCAGCCAGTAGATAGTAGAACAGTAGGAACATCAGCCAGTAGATAGTAGAACTTCAGCCAGTAGATAGTAGAACTTCAGCCAGTAGACAGTAGAACATCAGCCAGTAGATAGAACATCAGCCAGTAGATAGTAGAACATCAGCCAGTAGATAGTAGAACAGTAGGAACATCAGCCAGTAGATAGTAGAACAGTCGTAACATCAGCCAGTAGACAGTAGAACAGTAGGAACATCAGCCAGTATATAGTAGAACAGTATGAACATCAGCCAGTAGATAGTAGAACATCAGCCAGTAGATAGTAGAACAGTAGGAACATCAGCCTGTAGATAGTAGAACAGTAGAACATCAGCCAGTAGATAGTAGAACAGTAGGAACATCAGCCAGTAGATAGTAGAACAGTAGGAACATCAGCCAGTAGATAGTAGAACAGTAGGAACATCAGCCAGCAGATAGTAGAACAGTAGGAACATCAGCCAGTAGATAGTAGAACAGTAGGAACATTAGCCAGTAGATAGTAGAACTTCAGCCAGTAGATAGTAGAACATCAGCCAGTAGACAGTAGAACATCAGCCAGTAGATAGTAGAACATCAGCCAGTAGATAGTAGAACAGTAGGAACATCAGCCAGTAGATAGTAGAACAGTAGGAACATCAGCCAGTAGATAGTAGAACAGTAGGAACATCAGCCAGTAGATAGTAGAACATCAGCCAGTAGATAGTAGAACAGTAGGAACATCAGCCAGTAGATAGTAGAACAGTAGGAACATCAGCCAGTAGATAGTAGAACAGTATAACATCAGCCAGTAGATAGTAGAACAGTAGTAACATCAGCCAGTAGATAGTAGAACAGTAGGAACATCAGCCAGTAGATAGTAGAACAGTAGGAACATCAGCCAGTAGATAGTAGAACATCAGCCAGTAGATAGTAGAACATCAGCCAGTAGATAGTAGAACATCAGCCAGTAGATAGTAGAACAGTAGGAACATCAGCCAGTAGATAGTAGAACAGTATAACATCTGCCAGTAGATAGTAGAACAGTAGTAACATCAGCCAGTAGATAGTAGAACAGTAGGAACATCAGCCAGTAGATAGTAGAACAGTAGGAACATCAGCCAGTAGATAGTAGAACATCAGCCAGTAGATAGTAGAACATCAGCCAGTAGATAGTAGAACATCAGCCAGTAGATAGTAGAACAGTAGGAACATCAGCCAGTAGATAGTAGAACAGTATAACATCAGCCAGTAGATAGTAGAACAGTAGTAACATCTGCCAGTAGATAGTAGAACATCAGCCAGTAGATAGTAGAACATCAGCCAGTAGATAGTAGAACAGTAGTAACATCAGCCAGTAGATAGTAGAACATCAGCCAGTAGATAGTAGAACAGTAGGAACATCAGCCAGTAGATAGTAGGACAGTAGGAACATCAGCCAGGAGATAGTAGGACAGTAGGAACATCAGCCAGTAGATAGTAGATAGTAGAACAGTAGGATTTTTTTTGTGGAGTGTTTGAAAAATGAGTTTTAATGACTCCAACCTAAGTGTATATGAACTTCTGACTTCAACTGTATATATCCTGTATAATGGAAGAGAAGCTTTGGCCCCAGAGAGAGAGATAGAGATATGCTGGTGGCATGCAACAACACCAACAATGCACGTGTCAATGGCTGTGATGTGTCACGATCGTCGTAATGATAACTGGACCAAGGCGCAGCGTGCGTAGAGTTCCACATTTTTTATTCAAAGTGAAACGTCAAAAACAATAACGCAGACAACTGATCGTAACATAAGTAGCGCTCACTGGCACTAACAAGAAACAATATCCCACAAACGCAGGTGGAGAAAATGAACACACTAAGTATGATCCCCAATTAGAGGCAACGACTAACAGCTGCCTCTAATTGGGAACCACACTCAACATAGAAATGAAACACCTAGAACAGCCCCCCCTAGTCACGTCCTGACCTAAAACACCATAGAGAACCCAGAGGGCTCTCTATGGCCAGGACTGGACGCCGTGCCTGGACTGGGCGCCGTGCCTGGAGGTCACGACTGGACGCTGTGCCTGGACTGGACGCCGTGCTTGGAGGTCACGACTTGACGCCGTGCCTGGACTGGACGCCGTGCCTGGAGGTCACGACTGGACGCCGTGCCTGGAGGTCAGGACGTGACATGATCTGTGGTGGTCTTACTTATCTTATCTATCACTAACTGTAAGTGGATGAGAGCATCTGGTAAATGACCAACCACGTAAACACATGGAAAATTACCAACCACGTAAACACATGGAAAATGACCAACCACGTAAACACATGGTAAATGACTGGAACATTGGATGGTTCCCAAGTGTGTGCTGTCTGTTAGTCCTGTTCTGTTCTACACCGAGGACCACATTGGAATGCATCTAACGCTGCGTCATCCTCTGGGCGGTTTTCTTTGTGTTTTTTAAAGTGTTTTAAACTCTATAAATTGTTTTACCTAAACAAAAAACGATCAATCAAGCAATCAATCAATCAACCCAAAACGTAGTGCACTATATAGGGAATAGGGTGCCTTCTGGGCCGTGGTGAAAGACTATGTTGTTCTGTTTTTGTGTTGTAGGAGTCGGAGGGATCGTACAGGGCGCAGCGACCGCATCTCAGACTGTCAGAACTGGCAGGACCTGGACTCAGAGAACACCGTGAATAAAATAGAAAACATCGAGACGTCAGTCGAAGTGGTGGACGGAAGGCAGAAGGTTGGTTCTCACTCCCTGCACGAAAAGTTGACAACATTTAACAATACTACAAATAGTTATCTGAATGTTTCATCATGACCGTGCCTATTATTGTAGGCTATCATTTTGATCAGGTTTACAATTAGGATTTAGGTAAGTAGTAGATTTATTTGTTTGCTTGAGGGTTTTAAAACTGTATTGTACACCAATTTACAATCATAGATTGATGATTTAGTAAAGCTTTAGTATCTCAGAGATAGGACAGGAAGATTGTCCCTTAGCCTAGCTGGCAGAACAACTCTTCATATAAGTGTCCCTAACCCTGAACTGGAATGTTTCTACCTGAGTGTCCCCAACAGTGAACTGTGTGGCAGTATTTTTATACCTAAGTGTCCCAAACAGTGAACTGTGTGGCAGTATTTGTCAATCAGAGAGAAGAGAGGGCAAGTGTTCCATTCCCACAACAGAAATACTTTGAACCCTCTTCCTGAGCACACTTCCTGAGGGGAATGGGAATAAACACACACACACACACACACACACACACACACACACACACACAGACGAACGGACACTCACACACACAAACACACACACACTCACACACACAGACGAACGGACACTCACACACACAAACACACACACACACACACACAGACGAACAGACACTCACACACACAAACACACACACACACACAGACGAACGGACACTCACACACACAAACACACACACACACAGACGAACAGACACTCACACACACAAACACACACACACAAATGCAAACGCGCACACACAGCAAATGTCCTGTTGTGGGTCACACCTGTGAGGTCAGTTCCTGTTGTGGGTCACACCTGTGAGGTCAGTTCCTGTTGTGAGGGAGTGGCAGGCGTGGCAGCGGAAAGGTTTGAGTCACGTCAACTTCTACAGAGACCGTGTTCTCATCAACCACCAACCACCAACCAGTAACCAGCAACCACAAACCACCAACCAGTAACCAGCAACCAGCAACCACCAACCACCAACCACCAACCAGCAGAACACAGCCACACCAGGACAACTTCTACAGAGACCGTGTTCTCATCAACCACCAACCACCAACCACCAACCAGCAGAACACAGCCACACCAGGACAACTTCTACAGAGACCGTGTTCTCATCAACCACCAACCAGCAGAACACAGCCACACCAGGAGAACTTCTACAGAGACCGTGTTCTCATCAACCACCAACCATCAACCATCAACCATCAACCACCAACCACCAACCACCAACCACCAACCAGCAGAACACAGCCACACCAGGACAACTTCTACAGAGACCGTGTTCTCATCAACCATCAACCAGCAGAACACAGCCACACCAGGACAACTTCTACAGAGACCGTGTTCTCATCAACCATCAACCAGCAGAACACAGCCACACCAGGACAACTTCTACAGAGACCGTGTTCTCATCAACCATCAAAACTCAGCCACAGCCAGGACAACAAGCTCCAGAGTAGCATGGAATCAACCAGGACAGCCAGGACAACAAGCGCCAGAGTAGCATGGAATCAACCAGGACAGCCAGGACAACAAGCGCCAGAGTAGCATAGAATCAACCAGGACAGCCAGGACAACAAGCTCCAGAGTAGCATGGAATCAACCAGGACAGCCAGCACAACAAGCTCCAGAGTAGCATGGAATCAACCAGGACAGCCAGGACAACAAGCGCCAGAGTAGCATGGAATCAACCAGGACAGCCAGGACAACAAGAGCCAGAGTAGCATGGAATCAACCCGGACAGTCAGGACAACAAGAGCCAGAGTAGCATGGAATCAACCGGGACAGCCAGGACAACAAGAGCCAGAGTAGCATGGAATCAACCAGGACAGCCACGACCCTATGAAGGGAACAGGGTGCCATTTGGTACACAGCCCGTGTTTTCATCGGTCACACCAGGACAGCCAGAGCCAGAGTAGCATGGAATCAACCAGGACAGCCAGGACAGCCAGAGCCAGAGTAGCATGGAATCAACCAGGACAGCTAGGACAGCCAGAGCCAGAGTAGCATGGAATCAACCAGGACAGCTAGGACAGCCAGAGCCAGAGTAGCATGGAATCAACCAGGACAGCCAGGACAGCCAGAGCCAGAGTAGCATGGAATCAACCAGGACAGCCAGAGCCAGAGTAGATACTAGTGGATTGATTGAGTGTGGATTCCAGGTCAGGGTTCATAGTCCCAAAACATCTTCATCGCCTAATAAACATTTAGAACCCATCTTCCTTTCCTGTTCAGCACGTTCAATGTAAGAGAAGATTTATTTAGTATGAAAGCCATGTTTGTATTGAAACCTGTCTTCCTCTCTAAATAGTCAGCAGGCTGGTGATGCAGAACGTTTACATGTTTATCCTCTCCTCTCCTGTCTTCTCCTCTCCTCTCCTGTCTTCTCTTCTCTTCTCCTCTCCTCTCCTCTCCTCTCCTCTCCTGTCTTCTCCTCTCCTCTCCTCTCCTTTCCTTTCCTGTCTTCTCCTCTCCTCTCTCCTCTCTCCTCTCCTCTCCTCTCCCGTCTCTCCTCTCCTCTCCCGTCTCTCCTCTCCTGTCCTCTCCTGTCCTCTCCTCTCCTCTCCCTCCCATCCCTCCCCTCCCCTCTCCTCTCCTCTCCTCTCCTCTCCTCTCCTCTCCTCTCCTCTCTCTAGATAGTCAGCAGACTGGTGATCCAGAACGCCAGTGTATCAGTCATGTATAAATGTTCTGCTGACAACAAAGTGGGTAAAGACCAAAAGCTGATATACTTCTATGTGACCAGTGAGTATTTCAACACATTTTCTTCTCTTGGTTTAGCATACAAAGTACTGTACAGTAATATGCAGTATATATACATTAATAAATAGATCTGCCATTTTGTAACAGTAGTAGTAATAGTTTGTGTAGTAGTACAACAACAACAAAAACATTTTGAACCATAGACCCCACAAAACCATAAACAAAATAATCTAATCCCCTCCATCCCCCAGCAATCCCAGAAGGGTTCAGCGTAGAGCTGGGTCCGTCTGAGGAACCTCTGGAGCAGGAGGAAGTGTCGCTACGCTGCATCGCTGACAACTACACCTACGAACAGCTCACCTGGTACAGACTGGACCCACAGGTAACAGCTCACCTGGTATAGACTGGACCCACAGGTAACAGCTAACCTGGTACAGATTGAACCCCTAAGTAGAGAGAATGGCACACTAAATAAAGAATACAAGCGAAGGTTTGTTCTTGATGCTACAGTAGTTTAATTTGGTTGTGACTGTCAAATTAATTTCCCAAATCCGTTTGTGCTGTCTTGACAGTTTGTGCTGTCTTGTGCTGTCTTGACAATTCCATTGTAAACCAATCTGAGACCCAGGCTAGTAGAATAGTAGGACAGGACAGGAAGAACAGGAAGACTGACTTATCTCTCTCTCTCTCTCTCTCTCTCTCTCTCTCTCTCTCTCTCTCTCTCTCTCTCTCCCCCAGGCGTTGCAGGATGAGCGTGGCAAACCCCTGGAGCTGGACTGTCGTAGTGTCCACCTGTACGCTGACCGCCTGGATGGACAACTGACCTATCAGGAGCGGTCTAACAGCTGGGTCCTGGAGATGACTATACCTAGCATCACGCTACAGGATGAAGGGAACTATGTCTGTGAGGTTCAGAATAGGAGGAGCCGAGAGAAACACTGTCTACGCAAATACATATCGGTTAAAGGTGAGAGAGTGAGAGAAACACACACACGGGAAAGTCTACGCTCTTAGGAAAAAGGGTTCCAAAAGGGTTCTTCAGCTGTCCCCATAGGAGAACCCTCTATGGATCCTAGATAGAGGATAAGAAGACCTTATTGGTTCTAGATATCACCTTTATTCTACGAGTGTAATCATACACCAACACACACACAGAGGAACGTAGGCCTCACACGCAGAGGAACGTAGGCCTCACACGCAGAGGAACGTAGGCCTCACACGCAGAGGAACGTAGGCCTCACACGCAGAGGAACGTAGGCCTCACACGCAGAGGAACGTAGGCCTCACATGCAGAGGAGCAAAGGCCTCACACACAGAGGAGCGTAGGCCTCACACACAGAGGAGCGTAGGCCTCACACGCAAAGGAACGTAGACCTCACACACAGTGGAGCGTAGGCCTCACACACAGTGGAGCGTAGGCCTCACACACAGTGGAGCGTAGGCCTCACACGCAAAGGAACGTAGGCCTCACACACAGTGAAGCGTAGGCCTCACACACAGAGGAACGTAGGCCTCACACACAGAGGAACGTAGGCCTCACACACAGAGGAACGTAGGCCTCACACACAGAGGAACGTAGGCCTCACACACAGAGGAACGTAGGCCTCACACACAGAGGAACGTAGGCCTCACACGCAGAGGAACGTAGGCCTCACACGCAGAGGAACGTAGGCCTCACACACAGAGGAGCGTAGGCCTCACACGCAAAGGAACGTAGGCCTCACACACAGTGGAGCGTAGGCCTCACACACAGTGGAGCGTAGGCCTCACACACAGAGGAGCGTAGGCCTCACACACAGAGGAGCGTAGGCCTCACACACAGAGGAACGTAGGCCTCACACACAGAGGAACGTAGGCCTCACACACAGAGGAACGTAGGCCTCACACACAGAGGAACGTAGGCCTCACACGCAAAGGAACGTAGGCCTCACACACAGTGAAGCGTAGGCCTCACACACAGAGGAACGTAGGCCTCACACACAGAGGAACGTGGGCCTCACACGCAGAGGAACGTAGGCCTCACACGCAGAGGAACGTAGGCCTCACACACAGAGGAGCGTAGGCCTCACACGCAAAGGAACGTAGGCCTCACACACAGTGGAGCGTAGGCCTCACACACAGTGGAGCGTAGGCCTCACACACAGTGGAACGTAGGCCTCACACACAGTGGAACGTAGGCCTCACACACAGAGGAACGTAGGCCTCACACACAGAGGAACGTAGGCCTCACACACAGTGGAGCGTAGGCCTCACACACAGAGGAGCGTAGGCCTCACACACAGAGGAACGTAGGCCTCACACACAGAGGAACGTAGGCCTCACACACAGAGGAACGTAGGCCTCACACACAGTGGAGCGTAGGCCTCACACACAGAGGAACGTAGGCCTCACACACAGTGGAGCGTAGGCCTCACACGCAAAGGAACGTGGGCCTCACACACAGTGAGCGTGGGCCTCACACACAGAGGAACGTAGGCCTCACACACAGAGGAACGTAGGCCTCACACGCAGAGGAACGTAGGCCTCACACGCAGAGGAACGTAGGCCTCACACACAGAGGAGCGTAGGCCTCACACGCAAAGGAACGTAGGCCTCACACACAGTGGAGCGTAGGCCTCACACACAGTGGAGCGTAGGCCTCACACACAGTGGAGCGTAGGCCTCACACACAGTGGAACGTAGGCCTCACACACAGAGGAACGTAGGCCTCACACACAGAGGAACGTAGGCCTCACACACAGAGGAACGTAGGCCTCACACACAGAGGAACGTAGGCCTCACACACAGAGGAACGTAGGCCTCACACACCCACCCACACAGTCTACACATACTTATAAACACATTTATCATAGAGAGGCCAGCGTTCTCTCGACCTGAACAATTGCGAGAATGTATCTGATGGACAGCTGTGAATCTAAGCTTTCTAATGCTATATGATTACAGGCTATACATGAGCAATAGCTTGTTGTATACTGACATTGTCAGTCATAGGGTAAAATACTTATGGGAAAAATTAATTGGATGGATAACACAGAAAGCCTCCATTGGTGCATTGCTATCACACATCTCCATCTCCAAGGACACAGACCCCCAAACAATCACTATGAGACATTGTCACACACACACACTGTCATGCTGTAGAATGCCCAGGTATATATACTGTACACACACATAGTAGATGCGGACAGATACTGTTGGTTTTAAACACACACTAGTCCCTCAGAGGAAGGGGTTTAACACACACTAGTCCCTCAGAGGAAGGGGTTAAACACACACTAGTCCCTCAGAGGAAGGGGTTTAACACACACTAGTCCCTCAGAGGAAGGGGTTTAACACACACTAGTCCCTCAGAGGAAGGGGTTAAACACACACTAGTCCCTCAGAGGAAGGGGTTTAACACACACTAGTCCCTCAGAGGAAGGGGTTAAACACACACTAGTCCCTCAGAGGAAGGGGTTAAACATACACTAGTCCCTCAGAGGAAGGGGTTTAACACACACTAGTCCCTCAGAGGAAGGGGTTAAACACACACTAGTCCCTCAGAGGAAGGGGTTTAACATACACTAGTCCCTCAGAGGAAGGGGTTAAACACACACTAGTCCCTCAGAGGAAGGGGTTTAACATACACTAGT